>SRMA01024065.1:0-40278 GCA_007224835.1 Danionella cerebrum | reverse complement strand
AAAAAGAAATAAAATCTATTAAAATGTCAGATTGTAAAAATCCATCATAAATCATTGTAAAATTATAACAATTTACCACATTTTGGGGAAAATAATGTGGAGTTGAAATTTTTGCTTCATTAAAATGTAAAACATAAAATTTAGATGTTCCTCAAACCATTTTTGTGCTGAAAGAAAACTCAAAGTTATCAAAATGTAGTTTAGCAAATATTTATATGCATCAAAGCTTCTCTGTTCCATTTTGGAGAGGACTATAGTGTCATTTTACATAATGTATATAAATGTTCTGTATACATTTAGAAATATGTACTTAATGAAGACACTGCCATGGGCTATATTATTAAAGCAATTTTATGTAAGTGTGTAACAAAATCTAGTAATGTAAAAAAAAATAAAATCTGTAGAGGGTGGTATGCCGCCCCCCCACCCCCCATGATTAGAGAGGTAGGTTTCCAAATCCAACAAGACCCACCTGTATATTATTTTGTTAATGTATTGTGTGACTCGCATAATTGGTTTTTGGCATATTTTAGGCCGGATGCCCTTCCTGACGCAACCCTCTCTATTTTTCCAGGCTTGGGACCAGCACAGAAGTCACTGGCTTGCAACCCCTGTGGCTAGATTATGTTAATGTATTGTGTAAAACAAACAAATCATTGTTAGACTAGAAAATATGTGAATGTTGATTTTTCTTGGCCACATGTTAATTTACTAAGTCCAGGAGAACCAACTGCATCACATCATAAAAGAGCTGTATGGGAAAAGATAGATGAACTGCGCAAAACATAAAATGGATATAAAAAGATCAGCAGTATTCAAAACTGAGAATTAAGAATTGGAAGGTGAGGGCTTCTGTTGAAAACTACCACAAATTCTGCTACAACTGCCAGAAAAAAAATGTAAGGGATGAAAAAAAAACCCCACAAAAAAGTTCAGCTGCAATACATGGCTCTGAAAAAATGTGGTGTGGCTGTTTAAAGGAGCACAATAATGAGACACTTGGAGAAAAACAGTTGAATGGTGACATTTATTAGAAGAAAATTATTACTACGCAAACGCCAAAAAAGGGCCTGCCTATGATACAGCAAACAGTGATCTGGAGTGATGAGACCAAATGTAACTTTTTGGTCACAGCCAAAAACGCTACATTTTGAGAGGAGTTAACATGAATGGAACACCATCCCCACTGTAAAATATGGCGACTGGTCATTGAGGTTTAGGAATGTGTGAGCTCCAAAGGCATAGGAAACTTAATAGGGAAAAATGATGCAGCATATTATAAAAAGGATACTGGGAGAAAATATGCACTCAACGGCCCAGAAGCTATGCATGGGATGTTACTGGACATTCCAAAATGACAACGATCCAAAACACAAGGCCAAGTCCACTTGGTTACATCAAAATAAAGTGAAGGTTCTGGAGTGGATCTTAGTCTCCTGATCTCAATATCATTGAACCACTCTGGGGAGAACTCAAACATGCTGTTCATGAAATTTCCCAAAATGGCTTCCATTACAAACAGAAAAGATAAAGAACCTCATTGACATCTACCTCAAGAGATTTCAGGCTGTCATTAATGTCAAAAAAGGGATTACGAAACATTTGATCTGGATCATTTGGAAAGTTTCTGTTATTATGATTTTATTTATGTTATTATTGATTCTGAAAAACCTTTCAGCAAAACTCTAAACCCCCTGAAATGAAATCCAAGAGAGTAACAGATCTCTCCAGTCATTTGTGTCCAAATACTAGCATAAAACCCTTACAGACAATTTGCATGAAATATTCGAAGGTCACATTTTTGTTTTTATGAGTTTAGTTTACAACTGCTGCCAGTCAGGCATTTTTACAGCACACTGTCACCTTTATTCCTTCATTTATGACAGAATAATGTCTGTCATTCTTGCACAGGCTCCTCTTCATAACTGTCTGGCTGCAGGCCGAACTTCATCCGGACATCTGGAGATCATAACTCAGGCGTTCATCACCATCTGACTCACACACATCTTGAAAAAAATTCAAGCTGCCAATCAGAACCTGACAATTAGGGTCACCCCACTTTGCTTTCCGTGACATGAAATAAGGCTTCCTAACCTGCCAATAACTTTAAATAGTCTATTTCCGCTTGCCAAGTCTTTTTTAGAGAAGACAAACAAGGTAAGCTGATTTAATGGCCTCAATAATAATGGCCCCTTTAACATTCATGAGAATCTCCTATTATCTATTGATTCGGCCGCACCGGGTGTCTTGCTGACTTACGCCTCTCCCTAATTCCTATTACCAGGAACACTGTACCCTTATCAAGCAAACAATAAGCCAGTTGTCAGACAGAGCAGAAAATATGAGGAAGCATCTGCTTGGTTCAGGAACTCATGACTCTCAAATGCAAAAAAAAAAGAGAGACAAACATGAAACGCTCCAGCCTCCTTGTGTGGAAGTCCTCTCACTGACCTCTGGCTGTGTGTAAACATGATGCTTGTGCTGATAAATCAGAAGATTGAATCAGCTTCATTTCATGCGTGTGGGGTTTGGAAGTGTGAGGGTACAAGTGAGGCCTGAAATAGAGGCCAGCTCCTCGCCGTAAAGCTGTCTGTGTGATATGCCTCTCGCCATGATGGCATCCGATTCTTTCAGAAGCAGCTGCTATCGTCTTACTCCTGCTATGTCTTTGTGCTCTTTAAGACAAAGGGTAATAAAGCTATAAATTGTGTGTCCTGCAGAAGGTATAGACATTCTGTCTCTGGACTGCTGTTAGAACTGCCATAAAGCACCTTCAAAGTCATAGATAAAGATTTAGAGTTATTTAATACCCTGTTCCAGCTCTAAATCAGAGTGATAAGAGAATTAAGTGATGGCCATGGGTTCTTTGTCCTTACTCTATTGATTTTTTTCCCCCCTCAAGAAGCATCCAGTATGTTATAATTATTGAGCTTCAGATTTGACTCAGGTGAACGGTGCGGAAAAGATGACTTCTTCGATTTCAACACGACTACTTTTATTAAAAAGCAAATGTGTTTAGACGCACAAGGTTGTTATTTTAGGTGACACGTATGCTATGGATTTTTTTTGTAACAGTCAACACAAATGTAAAGATTTCACCATGATGTTTACTTCCCATGAGCAAGGACCTAGCGTAATCCAGATAGAAAAAATTAAAGTCTCTTTAAAATATGGAGATAAAATGCTTCAGATACACTAAAAGATAAATTATTAAGAAGTTATTACATATAAATGCTTAAAAAGTGTTTCATAATTAAACCATGCTTTTTCTCTTGTCATTGCTCACAATTTTTTTAGCATTTTATGTTATAGCCTGTATATTTAGGGATATAAAATATTCATTAATATTATTCTAGTACTGCGATGGACTGGCGACCTGTCTAGGGTGTACCTCTGTTTGTTGCTTATTTTATGTCTAAGCTACGAGTAGCATCACTGCTGATATAAAAACTTTGCTCCTAGCAAGTGTCTTGATTTCTTACAAAAGGTGCAAAACCCCACCTCTCGCCCATAATATGCTGGACATAGGCACTGACAGACCTCCGTGACCCAAAAAAGGGAATAAATGAGTAAGAAAATGAATGAATGAATTATTCTAGTATTAGATGGCACATTTGGTAGGCTGGACGAAAAACAGGGAATGCTGGAAAGCCGCAGGGTCGCCCTACGTAACTGCACAAACCTCTACACCACTGGAGCTCGAAGGTTTGCTCTCTCTTTTAGAATTTGACTCTTTAATAAAACAATAATTACTGGAAATAAACAATTTTGTACCTTTTGCTAGAAACCAAGACAAGTGCTATGAGCAAAGTTTTTATACCAGCAGTGATGCTAGTCGTAGCTTAGACATAAAATAAGCAACAAACAGAGGTCAAATGTAACAGAGGTTTGTGAATTTCAGCCAAACGTGCTGAATCAGAATCCTGCCAGTATTATATTATAGTTCCATGTAGTATATGCATGAAAACATAACATTTGGGGTGCAGAGAAATGTCAGATGGTGATTTGCACTGATGAGTCAAACTTTGAAATTCTGTAGAGTGGTACAGTGTCTACAGACAACAGTTAAGTGTAATAAAGGCCCAAATAACCTAAAGGGTTCTGACAAGCATTAGGCCTTCATACACCTATCTGAATTCACATGAGTCTTCGAATAGCTCCTCCTCCGGGTGCCTTTTCTCTGGGTCAAAGAAAATATTGATGCCTGAAGATAGCGTTTGCTGTACAACAGATGCAAAAGAGTGACACAAATAGTCTTTATGGCGTTTGATCAGCCACCAACAGTATAAACTGCTTGACATACATGAATTTTTTTATGTATTTTTTTTATTTCTTTTCTTCTTTACTTCTGTTTTTCCATTTTTTCCCAGCACCACTGAGTGGCTCTTTTAAATTCTGCTATCATCTACAAATAAGCAAGCTTTCATTGGTCGTTCTCCTTGCAAAAGACGAATCCAAGCCAAGAGCATAACTCTTTTTCTTTGGCACCGCTCGTCAAATGAGTGATTGTCTCCTATAGCTTCCTATTAAGGCACGCTGTCGTAAAAACTTCAGACAAAAATTCAGATCTTAAATTTGGATAGCTGTGTAGAGGCCTTTAGTCTTACTTTGGGGTGTCTAAGTCCTGTATCATCTCCAGACTTATCACCCATTTATCACCCATTATTGGTTGTTTAAAATGAGTAGCATATCTTTGATCATCTCTTTTTAGAAAAAAAATCCATTAAAAAATATCTGTGCCATGGATAGCACTACGGATAGTCTTTCATTAAAAAGGTTGCTGGTTTGAGGTGGCTGGTGGCCTTCATAGGAGGAGGTCTCACCCTCTGCGTGGGTTTCTTCTGGGTACTCCGGTTTCCCCCACAAGACCATGCGCCAGGTTAATCAAACACTCTAAACTTCATTTAGGAGCGAGGCTGGTTTTTGGCCTGCGGTGGATTAGTGACATGTCCAGGGTGTACCCCGCCTTTTGTCCGATGTGAGCTGGAGATAGGCAGAAAAAAAGAAGCCAGTGAAAAAAATGAACGAATTATGACATTAGATATTTTACAAGCTAAAGAAATAATGAAATACACTTTGAAAATAAAGTGTGTTTAGATAAAGTGGGAGGCATCCCAGACCAGTTCCTGTGTGAAGAGACTGTTCTTCTCAGAGATTCATCGTGTTGGGCATGTGTCTGTAAGCACATACAGTAGGAAAGATTAAGTGCACCAGAGGCACTGCATCTCACATGCCTTTAATCTCCATAAACAAGCCCATTATACGTGATGGCTCATCAATACAAGGAGCGCAGAAATAAATAGACACTGAAGAGTGATGTCATAAATGGGAACCTTGCTGCCGCTCGTTGATGGATTGAGCATAGCAGTCACAGCACTGACCTCAATCAGAATTAGTGTGCTGACAAACGGAGTGATCAGCAGCGGTCATAAACACGCCAAAGTAAATCACGCCTCACTTCAACTTCACGTCTGCCACACTGCTGGTTTACTGCATCTGCTGTCAAGTCAAGCCCGTTGTCTTCAGGCAACAGGGTGCCCGTGTGCTTTCCTGGCTCCAGAGTAACGAGAAAGAGAGCTCTGTTTCTGGGAATTTGGAACTGTCAGTGATGTGCCACTCACAAGATTGGGTTCACCAGGGAGAGCCTGCAATTCGGCAGCATCCATGTACCTGCTAATTCCTGTTGTTCCTGCCTGGCAGAGCAGGACTCCCATCATTGGTGCCCCCAGGCAGCTCCCCTACTCAACCCCCATTTAAAGCATGACAGTTGGCTTCTTAAAAAAGATGCCAGGAATTAAATTAAATCATATTTACCTTTGATTGCACGCCAGCTTTGTAATTAATTAATTCACTCAGGCTGTGTTTGAATCACACGGCTATGACAAGTCTGAAATACTTTGGGGGGACACAATTTGACTTCTGTCCTGATTCCTGGTACAGTGAGTAAATCAGCAGAGCGGTAATGACCTCTGTGTGCAGCTCGACTCTCATCAGTATGAGTGGCTCTGGCCCAGAGGCTAATGTCTGCAGACAGGGGGTTTCTTTTACATTTTTCTAGTATTTAATTATCTTTGACCTACTGACTTGAAATGGAGGACCAAAATCGATGGGATTCTCCCAAAAACAATGATAGATCTCCACGTTCTCAACATGATCAGCCTGGCAACCGTCGATTAAAGACCATAGATTTACATTTATGCATTTAGTAGACTCATAACAAAGAGTAAAATCAAGTTGTGTATTCCCAGAAATACAGTCTTGAATGTCTGTCTTTAGCTCCGAGGTTTCTGGGAGCCAATGTTCACATTCTGTTTGACCAAAACAATCATGTCCCTACACCAAACTACCTATGCCTAGCTTTACCAAACACATATTTCCTTTGCTCATGCTTTGCACAGACTTTTATTGAAGACATATATTGCAGAATCCCCAGAGTTCTAAATTAGTGAAAGCAACGTGTGTTGCTTTGATAGCGTGCTTTGGGAGAACTGTGTGTTGGATGGTGAATTATGCTCTATTTTGTGCGGAGGAAGACCGGTAATCATAACAAAGTCATCATAACAAAGAGTGAAATCAGGTAATTTCCAGGAATAAAGTGGCCTAGCACTATGGGTAGCACTGTGACCTTCCAGGTAGAAGGTTGCCTGTTCAAGGCTCGCCGGTGATCTTCCTGGAAGGAGTTTACATGTTCTCTGGGTACTCTGGTTTCCCGCACAATCCCAAAATTTAGAACTGGAGAGACTGGAAAGTGCAAAGAGTCCACGTCTGAGTCCTTCACTCAGTGCAATATTTAAGTGTTGGTGGGAAGTCATGGGCTCATGAGCTGAATGGCTTGAGGGAAGAAGCTGCGTTTATGCCGGGGCCTCCTGGTGTTTGGGACTCTGAAGGGTCGGTTGCCTGGGTGAGCAGCATCCAGAGTGATTCTGAGAGCCCTCTTTCTCATTCTGGAGTTGTAAAGTTCCTGGAGGGAGGGTCTTCACGCGACTCTGAGGGATTACGTGTTCGATCAGATGATTTTTCTGTATTGAGATTGTGAAGGGTGGTCGAATCGAGATCGTGATTTTTTTTTTTAACGATTAATTGTGCAGCTCTACCTTATACTCTGTATTTAATCTTACAAAGTTTGCCACATCTACTTTTCTAAACATCTCAGCAGCTATTTTTCAATTTAGAAACAGTCCAATAAGTTCCATGTGCTTCATGAGGTGCTCAAATCATTTGATTTCTGTAGCATTTCCCCACATTATCTGATTATATGTCAGCATATTTGGCAAGCCACTCATTAGAGACAGTCCTGTTAGCTGGGTCATGTACCTCCGGCATCAACACAGTAACAAAGGCTTCTCTGTAATGGTTAGTGATATTTGTATCAAATGCATTCAAAAATTAGTCAAGGGTAAAAAGAAGCCGAAGCCTAGTCTGCCCTTATCCGGGGGGTGTGACTCCCAGCACAGTGTCTGTGGGTGCAGCGGAAGTGATTTATCTCAGCGTGAAAAGGCTTGTGATAAAGCCCTGGCTGGATGAGGCACAGAGCCTGGTCTATTGAATGCTTCAGTGCTGTTTGCATCAAGATCAAGGTCCTGAAGCAGTGATAAATGTCAAGCACAGCAAATGTCCTGTAAATAAGAGCCTGCAGCACTAAACCGTGGCTCTGCTACAGTTAACATGCGGGAGTGGCTTGGGTCTGTGTGTGTCCAGAATGATGTTTAGCTTGGGGAGGAAAACACAAGTGCACTGACACAAAAGTGCAATTTAAAAGAGCTACTATATTTATTAAGATCATGGGTGTAGGTTTAGTAATTTAGTCAATTTGCTCTAAAGAAATACATTTTATAACTATTGTTGTGGCAATGCTCAATTTCATTATTTAGCACAACCCCGGACTCTTTGTTAAGTTTTATAACACAAAATAAAAATGTGAAATTTGTATTAAAAAAACTAGGCGAACCTCTCCTAAACCTTATACACAGTTCCAAGAACTGTTTGTGCAGAAGTTTGGAAACCAATGTCTTGTCGGTTCTCACATGTTTTGTTCTTCCAAGGGTTATCCCTTCTTTTCCCATCCAGATGGCACTGATTTGGAGTCTATAAAATTAAACTGAAATACAAATGGGTATTTCTCACATTTTCATTTGAATTACCTTTCAATGTCCATATGAAGCCGGTAACCTTTTTGAAACCTATGTATTGTTTTTGAAAAATGTACAATACGGCGTGATTGGCTCCACGCACCGGTCCGTGCAGAGTGGTTTATCAGATGAGGCTGAACAGGTCATTTGGCTGGGGCACAGGGGCAACATTCGAAAATGGGACACCATGTCTGTCCTCAGATACTTCCACAGATTTTTGACACAGCACAATCTCTCACAGCCAGACATTTCCAGAACCCCATCTCCTTTTATTTAATTCAGGATTAATACTTTAACTAAAGAGGTCATCAACTGAGAAACCAAAAAACACTTGATCTATTCACTTAAAATAATAGACTAACCAACATACTGATATCATTGCACAGCATCTGAAATATTGTTTCTAAAACTCCTGTGGTTCAGGATTATCACCTCCCAGAACTGTCTTGTCCGGTTGCGTTCCCGAAACAAGACATGACTGCGCATATTATGTTTTGTCTACGTATTCTAAGACACAAGTATATTGTAAAAAAAAATGTATATGAAAAAATACAGTACACCATGGCTGAAAGTTGATTTTAAAGTTTTATATCTCATTATTATATGTCTATCTCACTTGCCGCCGTAAACATAATAAAGTTATTAATAATATCTAGGTCCCCCTTTCAGTTAAACACCGTCTTGTCCTGACACAACTAATGTAAACTGACTCTCGGGAACCACAACTAATAAATATTTACATTCATTTAATGTTTCAATCCAGAGGAGAAAACACCACACCAGGTGTTTTACTCCCCTGGAGAAAGCAAAACTGTCCAACTCAGCAAGGCTGTGATGGCTTTTGAGCAGGACAGGACAAGGTAAAAAAAAAAAATAATAATAATATCTGGGTTGAATACAAGGTTGAAACGATGAGAGCAAAAACTCGCTAACCAGATAGTTCCGTGTAGTTCAAGGTGGATTACTTGAACTGGTGCCACTATGATGCAAATTGACAAGTTGTTTTTTTTAGGAAGAATCATATAAAATGTTTGGACAATATCCTCTTCGAGGCTAAAGGTTTGTGTGACAAACTTCATCAGAGACTTAGTAGACGACAGCACTTTAATAGGGCATTGCTCCTCAATTCTTTAAAAATATTTTCAATAAATACTCCTAAAACTTATGACAACGTTAAAAAGAGAACCTTTTACAATTTTCCTTAAGTTCTATTGATGTTCACAGGAATTACCACAAAAAAAAACCCCAAAAACTGTTTTTGTGTCACAATTATGAATGTCACCCCTTTTGACATTAGTGTCACTTTTTATGTTTGGATCAAAAATCAAAGTAGAATGTTAATATACACACAACACCTTTGGTAGCATTTTACTTTATCTTGTCAGAGGAGCAACATTTAAGTATGTTTTGTTAAAAATATTACTTTTTTATCTCTATTTGACACACAATCAGTTTTGTGTTTTTCACTAGCAACCATTTAAATCCATTTTAGATCATCAAAGAAAAAAAAAACAATTCCTAGACCGAGGATTCATTAACTCATTCAAAGAGTAAATCACAGTATGTTCTACTGAATGCTCTTTCCCTGAACTCACCAGTGAGGCCTCCTGGTGGTTCATGAAAGAACAGCAGGTTAAGAATGACAATGCAGATGGATTGCAGATCCGCTTGTAATCTGGTCCCACATTTAAACAAAATAAGTCAAATCAGCCATAACGGGTTATTGTAAGCAGAACTAATAGCGTATAAATCTTTCTTTTTCAAATTACTACACAGCACAGAGGTACAGAAGGGTTTTCTGGCCAATGTGGGTCTGTGTTGTTGCTGGACTGTTTCCAGGACACTGCTATCAGAAGCAATGAGAAAGAAGAACTTACAGCAGTCTGTTGGTTTAGAACTGATGATCCTACAGAGGAAGAATGTCTTTAAGGCAGTGAAAGCTCTGCACGGTGGGCTTGTGAACATGCCTCACAGATTTGCTCACTTTACTCTCAATATACAAGCACCGATCAGTTTCAGCTGCCAGATGTGAGAATCTCCTAAACAGACATACTGGGTGCTTTCTGTAATGTTACAGCTCCACTTTGTGATGCTCAAACACATCTCTGCATGAAAAATAATGCACCAAGTTAAGTGAGTGGTGGATAACACTCACTTATTGCTACCATATTTTAAAAACGGCTTTAGTAAAGTTTTAGATTTGTGTTTTCTAACGATCCAATTATGCATCAAATCAAGCACAGCTGGCATTTTTCTGTGATTTTTATATTATTTTTTCAAAAGTTTGCAACAGATCGCAGTTTTGAGCTTCTAGCGCCAACATCCTTGCAGCTAAAGAGTTTGAACTCTAAAACATTACATTTTTCAGAAGTTAAATCAAATGCTGTGACATAAAATAGATAGATTTGTATCATTTTAAGTCTTAGTTTGGTTTAAGCAATTGTGTTTTGCTAATAGTGGATGATTTGCCAAGTTTAGATATTAACTTATCTTAAGGTATTATTTATTTTATTTATGAACATATTTATTTTCATTAGTTTATTTTTTTTTATCGTATTCTGCCTGAGGAATGGCCATATATCGAGGAGGACTAGACTAGCGCGGTTACAGATGACATAAAACATGCATGGTATGCAAACAGAGACATGCATCCACTTTGTTGGATTAAAAGAGTGGCATAAATTACTGAAACATATTCACTCGACTACGGTCAGTCACATGCCTCTCTTGCGCCCTGCCGCATCTGTGGAAGCTCAGTCGTATTTTCATTTCCCAGTCTCGAAACGCACAGGATTTATGTGCCAATGGCTGCAAGCTGATTAGGATACTGCTTGTAAAATGTATTTTGGCATGTCCAGAGGTTTCACTGGAGCTCTGCTTGTCAGGCAGCGACAATACATCAGAAACCGGAGCGACTGAAAGAAATATATGCAAACGCTATCTTTAACCTACTCCTGCTCTTTGTTCCTATCAGGGCCAGTGACACCACCTTTTTCTCTTTCAAGGTTTTAAGGTTATTTTCACGATAAAGGCATTTTGGTTGTATTTATCCACAAGTGATGAAGAAATTTATTCATTATTCAGATTAAAAATAACACACCAATGTTCTAGTTTAAAAACACGATCACACCATTAATGTGAGTGAATGAGCACCTGCTCCCCCTACCTGTAGTTTTAGAATATGCTTTAGGATCAAATTATAACAAATTTTGTTTATTTGAAACAATATCCAAGCAAATGGAGTATGGCTTAGTTTAGCATAAGCCCTAGTCAAGAAAATGTAACAGCACCTCTGGTTGGTATTATGAGTGTTGTAATTGGGTTATAGGACCTATAGGGGCTACTAAGAGTTGGAGTAGGCACCAACTGAAGCATATGAAACTGATAATGGTCATAGAATGGCATGATAACATCCATGGCAGCTGTACTACACCCTGCAGAATAGAGGAACCAAGCAGAGCTTCAGATCACCCTGGCCTGCATCCACCCCAGCCAAAGCAATCATTTAAAACAAGCTGCCTGGCTGTTCATCAAGAATATTGTCAAGCATGTCCGCTAGGAAGTGGATAAACAATTACTCTCAGCAATCCACCGAGGTGCATTAAGCTTATTTATGGCTGGCATGTAAATATACAAATTGGGCCACACACCAAATCAAGGCCTCTCTTGGGTGCCATGCTAGTCATGCTGTCTCACATTAAATCACTGATGCAGTTAACAATGAGCAGAGTGTGCATATGATAATGCCCCTACTGTAAAAAATGCCTCCTACTTAGCAGACTATGAGTGCGTGAGGTGACATACGCTGAGAGCTACAAGCGCTCCTGCAGGATCAATAAACTCCAGCAGGTTTTGGGATTTACGGTGGAATGCCATCGATCAATTAGAAACGGAATGGATCTAAGTGCACAGGAAACACCAGTGGGAAAATCAGGGGCAAATAATTCCCACAAATATTTAAGAGGTGGAGCTGCAGAGCGCTGAAGCTATCTGCTTTATAATCAGAAAGAGAATAAAACTATAAGAGAGGTTTTTATTGGAGAGGAAAGACCAGGGTATTTTGAGGTACACCATGCAGTGTGTGTTTTTTGAGGTACACCGTACAGTGTGTGTACATTTTATCATAACAAGTGTCAACAAGCAACACTTTGTCAGATATCCGAATGCATAAAGCAGTAGCTGAGAAATGTCAAGATGACCGACTGCTTCCAGGGAGAAATATATTACTAATACGATTATTCATTCATTCATTTTCCAACCCGCTCATTCCCTTTTGAGGTCACGGGGGTAATATGATTAGTGCTGTCAAAATTAGTGCGCTAAAGAATGCAATTAATTTGAAATATTTAAGCATTTAAAAAAGCGCAACTAAAGTGGTTTCAGATTTTTTTGTATTTCCGTGAGTTCTGCATGTAAAGAAGTGTGGCTAAGATCAAGGAAGGACTTTTTGCCACTGTCTGTTATATAAATGCATTTATTTTCTGCTTTTTTGCCCATTTCATACTTTTCTTTGTGTATTTACTTCCGCCTTGGTCATATGATTGGAATTCTGTCACACAATTGCTCATTTTGTTTCCCCGCAACGCCATCTAACTATAGTGAGCTTGTGAACAAAGCCTGGTCATTCGTCCATTTAGTTTAATTTATTCCTCCTCCTTTGAAGAAGTCTTATGTTATTCAGGTTTCAATCACTTCAATAAACTGGGATCAATAAACTACAATAAATATAACTATCAAGCTAACAGATAATTCAGAGGATATTGAGGGTTTATTGCAGGTATATTAGGAGTTAGGACTTAAACAAAAACTTCAATAAACAACAAAATTTTGAATTGAAATAGTTTCTTTGTCTTGAGTTTTTATTACATTTTGGGAGATGGTTGGGTGGTGTAATCATTATTTATTGAATGAAGGTCATGTACTCTCATCAAAGCACTTTCCAAGACTGATCAAGCCATCGAAACATCACAAAGTGCTTGGCATTTACTGTGCACTGTAAAACTACAAGCCAAAATATACACAAAAAAAACTTGGCATAAATACAAAATACATAAAATATTACAAAACAACCAATAGATGTAACAAACCTTGTTCTGCCAACCAAGGGTAGCTAAAACACATCTAGACAATTAAATTTTTTCTTTTCTTTTCTGGTGCACCCTTTTTTTACACTCATAGTAGAGCTCCCCTAGTGGAGGCATCACGCAGGACATGTGAAACGCACAATTACATTACACTGTTACATGTGTTGATTTTGTGTTGATAATATGCATTCTGCATCAATTTTCTGTCTTAAAATGTCATAAGGTGTGAAATCGTCAATTTGATACTCAACATTTCCTTGTGAAAATTACACAATTACCACTAACAAAACTGTTTTTAGTCACAATTGTGAATGTCACTCCAACTGATATCTGTGATGTTTGGATCAAAAATATCACAATCTAAATTTTAATATCCCCCAAAAACCCAATTTGGCAAGCTTTTGGAGGCAGGAGACTGCTCTTTGGGAACGCAGCTGGTCAAGACAGTTGATTAATCCATTAATGCCAGTCCATCATGGCCCAGTTCTGACAGAAAAAGTTAATGTGCATTTTTTCCTGTTGTTTTTGACGATGTGAAGATGTTGAAATAAGATTGATCCTGTTGAAAACTGTTGATGCTCGAGAGGCTCAGAATCTTAGCTAGTTACCCACAGAAAAGATATTTCAGGCACGGAATCCTGCTGATTTATAGTTTCTGAGATTTGAACGTTGGGGTTCCTGGTTCAACGTGTTTGCTGCCACCTGTTGTACCGGAAGTATTATAGCAGTGATTTAAAGAGGGGCTCGCAGTGTAGTTCCAAGGAAACAGATTAAATTTGATTCTGAACAGCGCTGTATATTTTAGGATAAGAACGAAGTGCTCTGGTGCAGATGAAGGGAGATGAGATCCATAACTCTCGGAACAATCTGCAGGACTGTTTGCCACCGCTGACACTTTGCAGACTACAGTCATGATACAAATGAGTGCAGTTTGCAGCCCCTGCTCTTCCCTTCCCAACGGGGAGATGGAGTCATTTGCTAGATCACTCTCCCTTCGCTTATCACTCAAAAGAAGGAGCTTTCAGGGTGCAGCAGATAATCATACATATTCTATGTGCTGGCAGGCCATAAATCTCAGTCGCTATTTCATCTTCCAGTCATTCATCTATCACCCTGGGAGCTGGATAGAGCAGCGGCTGCTTCACGATATATCAAATTAGTACATGGGATGTTTACCAAGATAATGCAAGACACCGGGAATGGGTGACAAATAGCACCGGCACATTCCTCAAATTAAAAGACTTCCCGGTCTTTTGTGTGGAAAGATGGTTTGGAGATGTTTGTCTTTTCACTTTAATCTGAGCTAAAGCAGTGCCGATGCTGCTTTTTATCTGTTATTTTGTCATTGCTTCATAATGTGACACAAGACCGTGCATGTCTAAGGATTTCCAAGGGTTCGTTTATTTAAGGCTCATAGATAAAATGCTATTCTCCATTTAGCTTAACTTAGTTACCCAGGAAACATTTATTTGTACAAGCCATAAATCCAAATATAAAATTTTCTTTCAATAAAAAAAAAAAAAAAATACTAATAGAGAACAAAGACAAAAGGTACTTTAAAAAATGCTTTCACAATTCGAAGTGTTAAGCTTGTATTTTCATCAGTGAGCCTTCAAATCATTTGCAATTCTTCTAGGTACACGTGTTAACAGTTGTTGAAGGAACTCGGCTAGTAGATGCTTCCAAACCGACTCCTGTGGATGTAGCTTTCCCATATCCTTCTGTCTCCTTTGTAATGCCAGACACACTTAATGATGTTGACATCAGGGCTCTGTGGCGGTCATACCATCACTTCCAGTACCTCTTGTTCTTTTTGACACTGGAAATAGTTCTTAGGTACTTTGGCTGTATGCTTGTCGTCATTGTCCTGCTGTGGTATAAATTTGGGCGAATATATATTTTGGCTTATCAGTCCAGCGCACCTGTTGCCATTTTTCTGCACCCCAGTTCCTATATTTTTGTGCATACTTCAGCCCCATTAAGCCTGTAACCAGATTAGAGGTGATAATTTCGATGAACCATTTGCCTTCAGATATGGACGAATATTTAAAATTTGACTTTGTGGGTCCAGAACACCTGTTGCCATTTTCTGCACCCTAGATCCTATTTTTTGTGCATACTTCAGCTGCTTGGGCCTGTACTGACGTTGGAGATGTTGGCATGTTTTGGCTGCAATTCTTCCGTGAAAATCGCCTCTGAACATACTTCTCCAGACAGAAGCAGCCCTTCAACAAACAACCTCCTTCTGCTGTGGCAAAATTATTTACATTTTCATTATTTCATACACAATTGTGCCATTTGGTTCCCATGTTGTAGGTGTTTTAGGTACGGCTTTTTGATTGAAACTTTTTCATGAGAACCACTTCTGGTGATCCTCTGATGTCAACTTTACCAATTTCTTTGTGCTTCTTCAAAAGAGCTTGAAAAACACACCTCGAAACCCCAGTGTGCTTAGAGACGCATTTGTCTGGAATTGACCTTGCTGATGCAGCATAAATACGTTTTAAAAACCATTTTGTGGCTTTCTTTTTCAACCTCACCTTAGTAGGGGTGTAACGGTTCACGGTATGTATTGAACCGTTTCGGCACGGCCTGTTCGTTTCGGTACACTTGCGTACCATTTCGGTATTCGGTATTTTTATTAAATAATATGAATGTATTATTAGCGCGATATTAAGCGCAGCGGAACAATGTTCCTAGGCGAGTTTCCGCACGGACGCTATTGAGTGACGTGCAGCTCTACTGTGCGTCACTCAATAGCGTCCGTGCGGAAACTCGCCCTAGTCCTACTGTTCCTAGTAGCAGAGCACGAGTTAGAAAATGACAACAGCGAAAGAGAAGCCAGAGCTTGAAGACGGTCTCCTGTTTGGGAACACTTTGGCTTCTCTGTTAAAATACATAACGGGGATAGACGAGTGGATAAAAAAGTTGTATGCCGACATTGTTCCACGGAGATCGGGCAGGCAACACATCAACATTTTCTACTGCTGGAGGTATTGTCACGGCAACCAGATCTATGCTCTCTTCAGAAAATGTGGATAGGTTAATCTTTTTAGCCAAAAACTTAAAACTTGAATAGTTAGTTTTGTTGATATACAAGCTGAAGCTGTTGCTAGTGTTAAAAGTTTTCAGGTCCTAACTAGTTGCAGTATTTAATTTTTTATTTAAAAAAATGTGTATTTCTTTATAGAGTGCAATTTATTTAAAATATCACCCAAATGTGTCACTTTTATTTATTTTATGCAAGAATTCTATTGTGTATTGGCAGCTTTTCAAAATAAAGATTTCGTAAGTTCTTATTGTTTTGTACCAAACCGAATGAACCGAACCAAACTCTCCAAGACACTGTACCGAACCGAATACGATTTTAGCGTACCGTTACACCCCTACACCTTTGTAGTAGAGTTTGAATGTTTCTCATCCAGTTTGAAACCCCCTACACAGATGCTTCTGTTTCAGTTCATGACTGGGCTGTCTAGTTGGTATAGTTGGTTGATCGTATCTCTGACTGATTGATGCTGGTTTGAAAGCAAAGGTAGTTAAACCAACTATTAATTTGATTTAGATTTTTTTTTTTGTAAATTAAACAATATTTATTTTTATTTATTATTTATGTTATGTCATCACTGTTAGATCATGTGGCACAATCCTTTCTCACCCAAACCTCAATAGAAACCATTTAAAACGATGTGAAAAGAATCAAATCACTAAATACATCAATTTAACCACAAGCCTAAAATATTTCAAATGTGTTGTCAGTCATTTTATAATGTAAAGTTCATATATTTTATGGCTGTATTACATGTCTTTATTCCTGGAGATATTGATGATTTTGGATCACAGATCACAAAAACAATATTCTGTGTTTCAGTATTTAAATGATTACACATTAAGCAACTACATAATCATGGGGAAGCTTGCTGACTAGAGAAGTGTTTAAAAGATAGCCAATAATGCCATCTACGAGGAGGATGCATAGGACATGGCTAAAGATGCCGAATTTGGAAGAGCTTCAAAAGGAGTGGAGTCAGAGCATCAAGAGCTCATTGGAATCCTAGACATAGACTATAGATGTTGCATTTGTGTGATAAAGTTCTTCCTGAACCAGAGATAGCACCGGTCCTGGGCTGCAGAAAAGAGCTGATTGTTGCTTAGAGCACCAATATTCTCTTTCATATTAGTTTCTGCTTTTACATAAAATGAAAATATATCTGAAGACAAAATAGAATCATAATGGAATATTTTAACTGTATTGAGTTCAATAATGCAAATGCTCCACGTTTTCTGTGCAGAATTAAATTTGGTGTAAAGCTGGGGCCGTGTAAGAACTGCTGTGTCTGTTGAAAGGCCTTAAAATCAATAATAAATCCAATATCTAATTTTGTTACTGCCTGGCAATAAATAACCTGAAATACCAAATTCAGTTTAGCCAAAGGAGAAGCATTAAAGAAAATGTCCTTAATTCATACACATCTCATTTTATCTTCTGCTGTGATTTATGAGGCGCTATCCTTTCTTTATTAGTGAAAGATCTATTATTTATTTATTTATTGTATTTCTGGTCACTGTGTTTAAGGGTGTGCAACATTAAGTATTTTTAAAGTGCCCTGACAATGAAAAAAGTTCCTAAATGACATTTTATAGTCCATTCCTCTATGTTCGTTACCCGCTGATTCCTGGTTGTGATTTTGAGGTTCTGCTGGTGTCTATCTTCTGGTTTACAGAACATATAAAACAGATCTGTGATAGGATTCAAGTAATAGAAATTCTGCCATGATAAAGGCCACGGTCACAGCTATACAGATACAATTTGATTTACAATGTCAATTTAAATATGGTTAAACAATGTCATCAATAAATATTGTTCACCTTTAAACGTCCTGTACTATGTTTTAAGTAATGTTAGGTGTCATTTGAAACCTAAAACTTAATAGATTCAGCATTTAGTTATTTCATTTACAAAAAACTAAACTATTAAGTAAGTCACCATGTCCCCATGTTACACTACAGGGCTGCCATAAGTTTGAAAATATTACAAATAAAATATTACAGCTACTTATGTGGAAAATAATCCTTGTTCTGCCTAAGTTTTTCTGAAATGTTTGCAGGCCAACTTTTATGCTATAGGCAGGCCTATAGCGTGTCTAAAGCAGACCTTAAACAGGCCCAAAGCAAGTCCAAAGCAGGCCTAAAGCCATTATAAAGCAGGCACACAGCAGGTCTAAAGCAGGCCTAAGGCAAGTCTAAAGTAGACCTAAAGCAGGCCTAAGGCAAGTCTAAAGCAAGCCTAAAAAAGGTCTAAAGTAGACCTAAAACAGGCCTAAAGCAAATCTATAGCAGGTCTAGAGCAGGCCTAAAGCAAGTCTTAAGCATACCTAAAGCAGGCCTTAAACATGTCTAAAGTAAGTCTAAAGCAGGTCCAAAGCAGGCCTAAAGCAAGGCTAAAGTGGATCTAAAGGCCTAAGGCATGCCCAAAGCAGGCATAAAGCAGGTCTAAGGCAGACGTAAAGCAGATACAAAATCAGGCCCAAAGCAGGCCTAAGGCAGACGTAAAGCAGGCCCTGAGCAGGTCGAAAGCAGGCCTAAAACAGGGCTAAAGCAAGTCTAAAGCAGGCCCAAAGCAGGACCAAAGCCTGTCTAAAGCTGGCCTTTGGCAGGCTTGAACAGGTCTGAAGCAGGCCAAAGCAATTCTAAAGATGGGAGTTAGGCAGGTTTAAACAGGTTTAAAGCAGGCCCAAAGTCGGTCTAAAGCTGGCCTGAAAGGCCTTCAGAAAGCACTCTATTAAACTCTTAGATTACATTAGATTTAATTGTGTTTTAAATGTAATTTCATGAAAATTCTAACACACTACTTGTAGTGAACTTGTTTAGTAAAGTGGTGATGTAATTTTGTTTGCAGTCTGCACTTCAGTCCAGCAAGAGAAACCTGGTGCATCACCAGGTTTCACTGTATTTGTCAGTTTTTGTGGTAACATTTCCTTTAAGTGTGTTCTCTGTTTTCAAGCCCTCTTTAGTTTTCATCATGGCAGTTTGACGGCAATTTAACCAAGTCTGACAAGTTACAGTTTTTAAAATAGCTTCTTCTATGCTAGTGGTTTGTTTACAGTAATTAATAGACAAATTGCCTTGTCACATTGGAGAGAAAGACAAAGCCACGCAGTAATGCTGACTCATTCCATTCCAGAAATGACAGCTACGTGAGGAGCTTGACTGATATTTAGTGTAGCAGATAATTAAAGTTCAGTGGCTAATTCGGCCATTGCTGTTTCATGTAATCATTATATCAATATTTCTGCATCACCATATTAATATCTAAGCCTTTTTTATTCATAATACAGTGTATCCTTTTGGCTTAATGAATTCTTTCTCTCATTTACAGGGGTGCCAAACCTTTTACATAGCACTATACTTATCTAACAGAGAGCCAATTTAACGGGCAAAGTCTTAAAGAACAATCTTCAGTGTAAAGGAGAAGAAAAAGTACAGGAAGAGATGGCATGGCACCAACAGAACCCTCATCAAGTGCATTAAACGGAGGGACTAATAAGGAACCAAACATTGAGATTTCGCAACAATTATTCATTTGATTTAGTTTTCTCTTTTGTTGTTTTACTATGTTCACTGGTTAAAATATTTGGTTAGCGCATCCATTTTTAAAAGCATTTCATGTTTACGGCACTTTACTCTATTTTAGTTTTACTTTTCTTCATCCTTCAGAGGCCCATGAGTGCGATCTGCCATTTATTTTTAGAGTACAAATATAATTTAGGATGTTTGAATGTATTTTATTGCACCTTGCTATGATCAGAAATTGATGTGTGTGAAATCTCCTCCTGATTATTGAATTTTTATGGCTGTGTAATTAATTACAGATTCCCTGTTTTGTTCTATTTCTTTCCCTCTGACATTTTAATTTCGACAAAAAGCTGCACTCCCCATGAAGCCTTCCACGAGTTCCCTAATGGCCTATAAAACACGATGACTTATAGATATGGGACAGACATTAGTTCACCAATGATTGTTTGAAACCTTGCTGATCACATGAAATTTAGCTGGCTCCATCGTAACACACTGGTTTCATTCCTCATCTGTTAAATTGTGGCAGCAGGGTCCTTCCAGACGGATGGGATCTATCATCCTGCCATCGACCGGGAATTCATTATTGGAAGCAACCTGGAAACTTTTCAAAAGCGTCATCAAGGCCATTATTTCTTGTGGACGATTGTCTTTATCAGAGAAGGGGAGCGTCCTTGGTTCTCCTTGCATAGGCTGCATATAAGAGCTCCTAAAAGCTGTCAGCCGAGCCGTGCTACATCTTTGAACCGACAGCTTTGAAAGCTTATATCAAACTCAGAGCCTTAGCTGCCATCAGAGGCGGCAGTTACCTTGCCATTTGGTGAGCGGGTGATATAAATCAGACGATGCCTGCTGCAGTCAACTCATCCGGATGACATTGATTGGTTGCTTTAGGCAGCCATTTATCTCTTTGGTTTTGATGGAGAGAAGACAGACTTTGTGAAAGCTTTATTGACTGATCAGACTTTTTGAGGTTTGTCATCTAGATTAGAATAAGAAACTAATTCATCTTTATGCCTTTATTTAATGATCATTCAGCTCTCGTGGTGAGGGTTGATTGTCTGCTGTAAATCCATTCACTTTGGCGTCTATAAGCTTTATGTGATGGATGTGGATTCCTGCAAATGAGAGCTGTAAAAAAAGTAAAATGGAGGTATCTGGTCCTTTAAAGTGAATCAAAAATATGCAATATGTTTAATAAAACTACAACTAAAAAAATAAAATCAAGAAATTATTGTTAGTCTAATGCATTTAAATGTAATTATTTTTAACTATTTTATTTCCACAATAAACGTAAATCAAAATATACCTTAAGGTGTAATACCACCCCTGTATTCTCTCTTTATTATTTATTGTTCTTAAATTTCTAGTTATTTCTATTGTTATATAAAATGTTTTTAATTCTATTATTTCTGGTTGATTTCTGAGATTGAACAGGAAGTTAGATCACAACAGGAAGTTACCAGTAGCTTAAAAAAGCAGCACAACCAGGTTCTACCCTTTTTCTCTGCAGATCCTGAGGGAGATACTCCCATCATCTTTATTGTTTACAATGCAGCACGTGTTAGCTAATAGCATCTCTAATGTTTAAGTTAAATAAAGCTGCATTTATTGTTAAATCTTTGTAAACCTTGCTTTCAGAGATCCCCCGTTTATCCTTTACTGCACATTCAAATTTCTTTTTAGCACTTTTTATAAAATCTCTTTTATACATTTTTGACATTGAAAAAATAGACATTCTCATTAAACGTATCTATCAGTGATGTCGGTGACATCACCAGTACATGACACATTTGAGGGCTGTGGGCATTGTGAAGAGACCCGGTTGGCTGAAAGTTGTATATAGTCAATAACTGTCACTCAAGAAGGCACAGCCTTCATTTAGCAAAAATGTAAACCTTAATAAAACTTATAAACAAATTAGTATAAATGTAGCCCTCGATGCACACGCACGCACACACACACACACGCACACCCATTCCCCCCCGCCCCCCACACACACACACATGCAGCTTTTATGAAAGCTATATCAAAACTTTGGTATAACCCCACTAAGAATGTCCAAAAAGTGTTTGGGCAAAAAAGTTTGATTGGTGTGTGTTATGCTCGATGTATGTTATACTCGATGAGGTGGATGTTTCTGGAGCAGTTTTATGGAGAAAAAGAAATGAAATCAAAATGATCTAAATCAATTTAAGTAAATGTAATGCAAGGTACATGATTTTTTTTCAGATTATGTCTGAATAGCATTCTGACACAAAAAGAGCTGGGCTTCAAATCACATTTATAACAGTTATTAATGTTATTTTGTATGATTTGTTAAAAAATGGTCCCATATTGAAATACCCTGATGTTAATACAATTAAATACTGTATTACTTAATTGAATGAACTAACAGTTGTACAAATGCACGTGCACGCAAATTGCAGGATAAACCTGGATTGCTTTCATTGTTTCATATAAAAAATAAAGAAGTAAACTTGACTCATTATAACTAACCAGACAGAATTACATTTAGTTAATCCAGACACTGGTACCATGTTAAATGAAGATTGTAGCTGTATTCTTTTGAGACAACCCACTTTGTCTCAATCAATTAAAACATTTATTCAGAAATGCTTAGGTTACCTAAAAAACCAACAATCATCACTTTCTAAACTTAGTGCCCAGTAGTTTTAAGGTGCTTCTAGAAAAGATTTTTGTTGGTGGCTTGGCCTAAAGAATGTGGTTTGCCAAGTCAGCCTTTGATGTCCCAGCCCAACTGCATCCTGATCATTCACGTTTTATTTGCAGGTGTTTTGATCTATGTAGACATATCCATCCAGAATGTGTTTATAATCTTCCACCTTTGCTTACCTTCTCAAGAATTTCAACCTTTTCTGCTGTGTAGGCAAAAAGCAACAAAACAGAGGTCTCTTCTGAAACATACCCTTTACCTTCAGCCTCTCATTCCCTCTTTGTACCCCTTTTGGAGGACAATAATAGCTGTGGCACTTACTATATTTCAGCTGTAATTGGATGATGGCTGTAGTGCCAATTTAGGGTACACACTTTAGCAGGAAGGGTTCCTTTGTGACTTTGTTAGGCATCGGGACGCCATCTTCCATCTTAAAGAATAAAGTGTAATTGCTGTTGAATGAAAAGAGCAAATCTATTGATGTATGCAATGCATTATTGCTTGGGATAGTGAGTGGATAGTTGGTCCAGGTTTCAGTGCATCTACGAAGGTCTTCGAAGAGTCAGCAAAAACGGCAAAGATGCTCATTTTTGAAAGTATGGATGCCCTGCTAACAAACCCATTTCATGCCAAAGGTTTGCCAAGTTACCCACACTCTGTTTGAAAGGTTATTCAATGTTTAAGATCTTTTTCTGTGCCATTTTTAAAAATTGTGTATTTATATATTTGAATATATATATTCAAAATTGGGATTGAGTCTCACACTTTTGGCAGGAAAACGTTTACAATTTTTACAGTAGGAATAACATTCATTAAATGTATGATATATACTATAGTTAGAAATTCTAGTTCTGATAACCACCAAAAAAAGGCTCCAAAAAGCTTGATAGAGGTTTTAAAACAAAGAGAAGGGTTTCCACACATGTTCAATGTTATGTAAATATTATGGGTAGTATCTGTTTTTGTATCTGAAGTTTACACTGCCAAGAGCAAAAAGTTGCCAAAATCACCGAATGTGTCCTATGCAATACAAGAAAAGTCTCAGAAACAAATCTCAGAAACAAGCATCTCTGTTTGAAAAAATGAAAATGTAAATTTTTTTATGTGTATGTCTTACAACGGTTAATATATTTGTCATCACAAAACTGCTAAAGGTGTGTTCGAGCCTCTTAGTAGACTCTTTTTAGAGGCAATAACTAGATGCATAGACCGTTTTTATTGAAAACTACATCTTAAAACTGAATTTTCTGATTTCTAGGTCATTGAGACTTTACACGATTTTTCGGATGGCTTCTCAGCAGGGTGCACTTCGTTTGGGCCAAGGAATTATTGACGCAGTGACTCTCCCTGCCTGAAGATGGCATTTGCTGTACAACAGATGCACTCCGTACCACACACGGAAACAGGAATGAAGAAGAAAAAAATCAAGGATGCAGAGCGGTTTATGCTGTTGGTGGCTTTAAACCTTAGAAGTCTCTGTGATAGGCACTGCACCACCGCCCATACAGATTTATCAATGTTAAAAATTAATGGCTTGTATACTTAAACCACACTTCAATTGTTAGAATTGCCAATGAGTTTCCGTACATTTAACTATGGATAAAAACGGATTTTTTATATGCTCTTTATCAGAGATGTGAATATCGAGCAGTATTCATATGTCAAGGCACTAAATTGGATTCGGTCTCTTACTCCAGTATCCCTCCTCAAAGGGGAGATCTATAGGGCGATTTCCCAACCACCCAGTCATGAAGAACCAGGAGATGTAAATGTCAGTCTGGCTCTTCTTTACACTCAATAAAGGCTGGAATTGGGCTTTGCTCTCCCCCAGTCGATTGCCCATCTAATGAGGAAAGGCTTAACCATAACTCTAGTAGATTCAGTAGTGTTTATGTTGCTGTGGGAGGGCATTGTGGAGTAATAATTCCAAGTGGATAAATGCTTTCCCGATAACAAGCTGAAATAACCTGTCTGGACCAACTTAATGTATAGAAGAGAAATCGCACAATTAGCGATTACAGAGGTTATACCTTAAGACAGAGGCGAGGAGATGCTTCTGACTCTTCTCAAATATCTTGCTGACGGAAAGGAATTTTCCTTTGTGTTTTTCAGACAGGTCAGACATTAGTCATTGCTAGACCTCTACCTCAGCTGTGGCCCCTGGCCTGTCCTTAACTGTGTTTTAACACTAACATTAAGCTTGTTAATGTAATTGAAGTCACATGGAGGCCCTATTGATGAATGGTACCTTTGGAATGGCAAGGAGGGGTAATCTCAGTTTATGTCCCTTGCGTCTCAAAGCTCTCTGGCCCGATAGTGCAGTGAGGTCCACAGATCTGGGAAGATAGTAATGTAATAGATTCAGCAGATGAGACCACCAATCACTATAAGCATGCAGGCATTTATTGAGGCCATTTTCTCCACCCTATCTGTGGATATGCCCAGAGAATTTAAAACTGAGACACACTGAGACTGCTCTAAATAGTGGATTTTGTTACTTTGGGTTTCTACAAGCATTTTATGGTTACGCAAACACACCACACACAGATCCGAATTGAGATATTGCATGAATTTTCGGGTGGCTTCTCTGAAATATTGACGCAGTGACGCTCCCTGCCTGAAGATGGCATTTGCACTACAACAGATGCACTCCACACCACACAAGGAAACAGGAAAGAAGAAAAAAAAATGACATGAATGTCGAGCGGTTTATACTGTTGGTGGCAAAAATGTGGAGAAAGAAGAGGATTTGTGGTGAGCTACTTCTTTCCTGTTTCTTGTACGAAGTCACTATGAAGTCGCCAACGAGTGGCTCTTTTACATCATACTCACATCATCAAAAGAGCCAGCTTTCATTGTTCGTTCTCCTTGTGAAAAATGGATCCGATAGAGCAACTTTTTTTCTTTGACACCATTCGTCCAGTCAGATGTGTGATTTACTTGAATGTGTTTAAATGCTGTATGCCGACAATGGTGATCACGAACCGGAAGAGACTCTTCAGCTAAAATGGAGATCTTGTATAGCAAGCAGTGGTAAGTTAGTAGCATTTACAGGGACCGGAGAGAGGAGTCCGGGAAGCTGACCATGGGGGAGAACATTGACAATGGACACCGGTCTTTATAGCGGAAAGGATGAAGTTGATAGACTTGTGAGTGTTGTTAGCAGGGATTGCAGAACCTGACAACGAGAGT
This sequence comes from Danionella cerebrum, assembly GCA_007224835.1. Taxonomy (NCBI): domain Eukaryota; kingdom Metazoa; phylum Chordata; class Actinopteri; order Cypriniformes; family Danionidae; genus Danionella; species Danionella cerebrum. Next base: position 14,620 of record SRMA01024065.1, on the reverse strand, counting down.
TTGACCTTCGGCCAGGCAGTTTACATTGCATTGTTGAAGTCTACCTAAAAGGTGTCAGAGAGGAAATAAACCAATGTAGCTTCCTGTGCACTGAATGTTCTCCTGGATAAGCTATTATTTAAGATCAGTTTTATTATCCAAAGTATTTATTTTAATTTAATTTCTCTTTAAAGGGGCCATATTATGCATTTTTTTAAGTTATAATAAATACGCAGGCCCTCTATATTAGCGCTGCACCGTCTAATGCAGTACAACTTTCTAAATGCAAAATTAATCGTAAAAAACATCTTTAAATCACCTCATGTTTTTTGCCTCTGCAAAATCACCTTTAACCCCTGTTCCTCCCACAGCCATGCTTTTGTCATGCTCCTATGGGACTTGAAGTTTGGTAATCATGGGTAATGTAGTGCATAATGTCCACCAGTAACAAGTCAAACAGAAGTTGTTCAAATGAATTTTTTTTGAGAAGTTTTCTGTGTGTCACCCAGGCTGTGCCACAAATAAAGTCCTAAGTGCATTGAAGAGCGCTGTGTGAGTCTTATCACTTCACAAGCTAATGAATCCACTCTAAACGTGTAAAAAGGACAACGCGCTTCACGCAGTTCAGTGCCTGTGTTTGGATCTTTGGAAAGTTTGGATCTATTTAATCATAAGTGTTTTGTGCAATGCTGGGCTGGTTAGCATAATATAACGTTGGGTCTATTCAGAAATGTAAGGTTTCACTATGGACATAATCGATGCCAAATTGCTTGACATCGCCATACCCAAATGCTTATTACATTCCAAATGCTTAGGAAACAAACTTTCTCTGCATTGTTCTTCAGTGTGGGTCTGCTGTTCTCACTTCCCGGTCAGGCAGTGCACCCGATCTGCATAGTGATGAGCTGTACTGGCAATTGATTGGGCGGAGATATGAACCATCGATGTAGCATGGAACATCAAGTCGTTTTCAGCTCACATGGAAAATAAATGTAAAATTAAAATTTAAAATTAATAATGAATTTACATTGAAAATAAATCACATAAATTGTCTCTGTTTATTTCACACAAACATTCTTGAAGGATGATTTTGTGGAAACGACGCTAGGGATATCAGAAAAGTTGATTTTGGATAATATGGCCCCTTTAATGTAAAGTACGACCATTATGTAGTTCAAAAAAGAACATTTTAATGTTTTAGAAGCACTGAAATAATTGAAAGGTAAAAATAAGTTATGCAATAGATGTGTATTTTTCCAACAATTCATCCAGAGACCCAACTGCTCCTTTGCATGACCAAAACTGTAACAATTTAGTTGTAGTGTGGTGATTTGTTGTGATTGGATTGAAGAGTGAGCAAGAAAATTGACCCCAAATCACCAGTATAACAGTTGATCAAAATTGTGATCAATAATTTTTAATGAAAAGTCAACATGGGTTCAGTGACAATGAGTACAAGCCATGAGTACAGTGCCGTTAATGGTAGCAGGAAAATGTCAGCTGCTGACTGCAGCGGTCCCACCACTTTCGTTGACCTTACTCCATCATGCAATGTTTTCCTGTATTATGACTATATGTGCTTGGTTGCAATTGCTTTTTTTTACCTGCTCCGCACTGCCCTCTTTTTGAGCTACCCTACCTAATGTATACCCATTTCTTTGTTTCTTTCTCAAATACTACCTCTCAACACTGGACTGTCCCCATCCTGTCTATGTCTGTGGACAGGGGGTCTTATTTCACTGCATGTAACAGTGTATGTGACAAATAAAGGTGTGATTGAATTGAATTGATTGAATAAAATGGGTACAACTTTTCCACACAGTGACAAAATAGTGTCTTTGGGACATGATGCCATGATTCTTGAGGGAGGTACTTGAGTGTTTGCCAGGGTGCTCAGATGTGCATCACCATGCTGCTGCATCATGTAATCATTTAGAACTGGATGCTTTCATGAACGTAGAGCAATGTTATACACCTCATGAAAGAAACATCTTTAAATCGAACTCGATCATAAAAAACGGGTTTATATTGCCTCAAGTATTTTTGATTTACTATGCAAAATTGACAATAAAAGTATATTCATAAGCCTGTTACACAATAGTAGTTAAATAATTGGCATTAAGGTGATTCTGACTATTGACGCTTCTTCTGTCCCCCCCTTGAAGAAATGAAAGATCCCAAAAGACCTTAACACTTTTACAGAATCTTACAGCCCCAATTTTGTCCATATTTTTAGAGTGTATTAATCCACTTTTTATAAATCTGTCTGAATCTAGGTTACCTAGTTACATTTACCTGGCTGTGGTTGAGAACTTTACATAACATTTTAAGCACAAAGACATTTTGATGTAAAAATGAGATCGAATGATTTCTATTTATTGTCACAGAAATGATTATGTGGAAATGTATTAGCTATTACCAAAATAGACACGCGCAAACCAATACATCACAACTGATTCAGTGTAAAATATTTCCAACACACTTTTCCCAAACACTGTGCTAATGCATCATTTAAATCATTACAGGCCACAAGCTCTTTCATTAGAATAAAATAAATCATCCCCTTCCCAAGAGGCTTTGGAGTGCTCGACTCAAACAATGCATCTTGTTAAGAGAATGCATCAAAGCAGCAACATGCACAGGTAAAGTATTAGTTAATTTATACTGCTAATGCTTAGCATTGATTCTCTGTGGGGAAAATAAAATAAACAACATATTTCGGAGCCTACCTCATTACCGTCAATAATTTAAACTCTGTTTGTGCAGTAATAAAATAGCTCAAAGAGCTTTAGTTGGTTTCATAATGGATGAGCATAGAACCTTGGTACTTATATAAAACAATATTGTGAACGCATTAAAGTTGGCCATACAGCCTTTCTGTAACAATGGGAAAAATACCTTGGAAGCTAAAGGGTAATGAGCATGTGGAAAAGAATCCACCCTTGTTTTATCACCCAAAATCTGCAAGGATGCCAACATCCGAACCCATACATAATGGACACACATACCGATAAGCTCCATTTCATTATATTGGCTGTTTGGATGCATTACCCCTATATATTGGCTTTGGTGTTCTCAGCGACTCATTAAAAGGAACATAATGGGGAAAATAAAAGCGCTGAGGAAGATTGAAGGTCTGTGATGTATCAGCGCTTCTGGGGCAGTAGACCGCTCTGCTGGTTTTATTTACTCAGTTCTAGTCAGAATTCCCTGAGGACAAAAATTTGGATGTATTCAATGGCCACTTTGTTCAGCATGTTTGACAGTGTAGGCTTGGACCTCTTCTGAGCTTCCTTTATTTAGGTACTTGAAAGCTGAATCTATCGCCATCCCATTTCTATCCCTCCATTTTTCAGGTTCACGTATTTTCGAATGAAGGCAAAGGGTTTTCTGAAAGTACAAGAAATAAACAGGGAAATAAATAAATAAAAAAAATAAAAAACAATTGGGATAATTACAGGAATAATGCACCATTAGCCTAATAACATCAAAAATAACACAATAGACTATCTCAGGAGTGTTAAACTCATTTGAGCTCGAGGGAAGCATGGTGCACAATTTAAGCTTCTAGGGGCCGGACCAGACAAACCATGTAGAATAATCATTGATTGGATTAATTGGTTTATTCATTAAATACATCTTAGTTGCCCTATTAAGAATTAGTTTTTTTCAGAAAGTAAAACATTTTGATGAATAAATATTTCCACAAAAAAATATTTTGAAAAACCAAAAACAGTAAAAAAAATTTTTTTTTTAAATTCTCATTGTATAATATGCTTCAGAAGTCCTTTCACTTCATATTGAAACTCTTCATATTGATCGCCCAGTTTAACTACAAAACTAAACAGTGGGTTAGGTGGAATATGTTTTTAAAGTAATGTTTTTTAAAGAAAAAACTGAAACTGAATTCACTGATTTACTGTTTCATTTTCCTAACTCTGATTTAAGACAAGAGTTAGCTTCAGCCTTAGCCTCTTTGAAACTTCAGCCTCAGAGAGTTTCCACTTTAAAAATGACAAGCTTTTAGCAGCACAACAGCGATGTCATTGTTAACTTAACGGTTTTACCTCCTGCATCGTCATTTAACCGGGAAACTGAAGTCAGAAACACATAGAGACGGCCATCTTCCGCGCTGCTCACTGCGCCTAGTCTTCTGCAAGAAAAAAAAGACCCATCATATTAACACACTGCTGCAAGGCAGAGACACACAAGGCTAAGTACTTGGTGAAAAACAAATTATTATCAAAGGAATTCATTCGCAATTTATTATAATACAATGTAGTATTAATTAAAATGCTACGTTTTTAATCTTATTCACAGTGAACTCCCTGCCCTCTCTCCTTATCTCTCTCTCTCTCAATTTCTCTACCCCTGGACTATCTTATGACAAACCAAATTATTGTTTGATTGTATGTTTAAAATAAAGTAAAAAAACAACAACCAAGGAGCACTGCATTTGTGTATCTTTCGTAACCATTTGGGTGATGTAATACAGCTTCGTGGTGGTGTCCTAAGCCATAAGGGTACATTTTCCACTCTTTCTCTCAGTTTCAAGGGCTAAGGGTTAGTGGGATACATGAAACTCAGCCTAAAGGCCTCTACAATCTTTGGATCGCTTCTCAGCAGGGTGCACTTCCTCTGGGTCGAGGAAATATTGATGCAATTACGCTCTCTATAGGTGCGTTTGTGGCATTTGTCAAACAACTTGTGATCAGCCATCAACAGTATAAACTCCTCAACATCCGTGACTTATTCCTACATTTCTTTTTGCCTTTCTTGTCTGTTGCCATCTTTTTCTTCCTGCTGTTCTTCTTCTTTCCTCTTTCCTGGGCAAAGTCATAATGAAAATGTGGGATGAGCACCACCAAGTGGCTCTTTTACATCCTACTGACATCTAAAGAGCCAGCTTGCATTGGTCGTTCTCTGTGCGTAAAATGGATCCGATATGGCAGAGCGAAACTCGAAAGATCGAATTTCGGTGTGTAGAGGCCTTAAATGGAAACAATGGAAATGACTATGTATTTAATTAGAAATGGCAATTTCTAATTAAATTCCATATTTATTCCTCAAGGGACGTGCGCTAAGTTCCCTATTTTCTTTTCATACTTTAACTTTCTAAGCAGTGTATCTCGCTTTTGTACTTAGCATTGCCACATTATTTAAATTAAGTGAAAGCGATGTGTGTTACTATGACTAAGTTTTGGTAAGATTAAGTGTTGTACAGCAACACAAGGTTGACATTGAGAGGCATTCATTCATCTTTTTACCCCTTTTTAGGTGGGTGTACACTGGGCAGGTTGCCTGGGCAACATACACATTCACTCACATATTCACAGTTTTGATTATTAACCTGACAATTTTGGAATTGTGTGGGAGTAACCGGACAAAACCAATGCAAGCACGACAAGAACATGCAAAGTACTTCCAGGAAGGTCACCAGCAAGCCTTCAACTTAAAAGACAACCTTCTAATTAAAAGGCACCACCATCCCAGAAACAATAGATAAACTACTGGTCCACATTTGAAACAAAAACACACAATCCTTGCTGTGGATTGGCTACAAGTTTATATATTTATTTATTGTAACGGAGTGTGATCAATGTTGCCATGTGTGTATCATTAGGCTGTATGCTTTGAAGTGCAACTCAACCAGTGGAACGGGAGGAGAGCCACTCCCACGTTATGATGAGGCCCGAACAACACCCGTTAAGGGACCCTGGAGGGAACTGCTCCTCCATCCAGTTCGACAGTGTTGGCTGGGCTTTTTGAGTCACTGGGCCCGGCTGGCCACTCGCTCCAAGACGGATGCCAAAGAGTCCAGCAACCATCAGGACCCATATCTCTGGCCTGAGAAACCGAACTCCACTGGACCGAACGGGGTGAGGGAACCCCGGGAGATCTCTCTTGTATGTCATCGAATTAGTGATATTTCATTTAAATTATTTATTGTGGTGCACCTTTTAAAGAAATGAGAGTATATTTAGACACCCCTGTAAATTTGGATGATTTTGTATGATTAAATCTTTTCTTATGGTTTGGATTCAGCTGTGCGTGGATGTCAAAGGTCCGGAGGTTACCAATCCAATTTTGAGTTCTTATAATTTGTGCTAAAGGTTTCGAAATCAATAAAAAGACAAGGGTTGACATTAATCACCAATTAATCACCAATTTATCACAGATTAATCACCAAACCTTGAAAAATGAAAATCAAACAGGGTGTTAGAAAAGTTGTATTAACTACAGGAGCCTGCTATCAGGTTGTACAGGCAGTTTTATTATGTCATTTTCTTTTTATAGACAGAAGGAATTGAATATTATACAGATATCCAGGTTGGTGTAGTGTCCTGCACATAACATAAATCTGCTCAGAGATTTCCAGAATCTTCTACACGGACAAGGAACTCGCCTTTGAAAAGTGATAAGTATGGCTCTAAACATTTACTGCTGTCATTCGGTCTGCGTGCCCCCTGATTTTAGCATCATGTAACACTTCTACGTGTGAGTGAATGCACAAATGTGTTGGAGATCCTGCTGAGTAAGTTTACGCTGGTCGTAAATCACACGTTGGACCAGCTGGCCATCCGCTCTGGACAGGTGGAGCTGTCAGAAAGGCAGCTCGAGTCATGCAGATGGGCAACCGGATCCAGGAAGAGGCATGTGGTTGGCACTTTCAATTCTCACGTCAACTGCTGCTTACAGACTGCTATTTCGACTGATACTTTAGATAAGAGATTAGTGTGTTTAACCTTTGCATGCACAAAAATAAACCTCAATAAATGAAAACATAAATATAAAAGAAGATGTTAGCGTTTTATAGCTCTGTTTACATCTTTGCTGTCTGGAGAAGGACCCGTCATCTTTTTGCTCTTGATAAATAGAGTGCGTTGTGTTCAAAGCATCTCCCCTTCCAGAAACACTTGGCAGGGACAGGAATTCAGCTGAGAATTTAGAGAGCTAATAAATAGACTCAAGCTATATATCAGTTTGTTCAGCAAATAAACCTTTCTAAAGCTTTGATGGCTGGTTACAGAAGTAATATGAGCACTGAGTGGTAATGGGCAGTTGATTTATCAGAGCACTGGGTTTGACTTATGCTGGTGTTCTGCAGTTGGACCATTTTGGTTTAATGTACTAGAATGCAGAAGTTTCAAATTCTCCAGACATTCTCCTAGTCCTTGAATGGTTTTGGTGAACAGTGGCACATGCCTCACAGAGACTAATGAATATGTGCCTAAGGTGACCTGAATCTGAGGTAGAGGTCCTCTAATCTTACAACATTCCAAACATTTTATGCTAAACTTCAACCAACGTTGAAAAAAGACAACATACAATGGCTTTTGGTGAGTTTTGGAGGGCTTTCAGTGTCCCATTTACAAAGATACACTGTGCATTATACATATTTGCTATATATAATTATATATTATATATTATTTAAATATTTTTTTTTTGTTTCATATCTCATACTTCGGTACACATGGACATTTTAATATTTGGCCAAATTTAGACCGGGTCCAGAAGAGAAACCACAGAAGAATAAACCTAAGCTCACATACGCCCTCTTAATTTCGTGAGAGCTACAGTGAGGTCAAGAAAGTATTTCATTACCCAGTGATTTTTAAGATCTTCTACTTAGAAATCAAGGAAATGATATTCAAATAAATTGTAAATTGTGGATTTTTCTTTTTGGATTCTTTTTCTCACAGTGGAAACTAATAGACCCCTAAAAGATGTCTAATATGGAGAACTTGCAAAAATCACAGGGTGATCAACTACTCATTGACTTCACTGTGTATTATAAACATAGAAATGCATTATGGTGATTGGCCAATTACACAAATCTGATTGTCTGTGTGTCACATAAAGATAAAAAGTTTAGATTTAAACATATTTAAATGTTGTTCATCTGACAAGATATAGTAAAGTAAAGTGCTATACTGTGTAAAATTTCTAGTTCGATTTTTGATCCAAACTTGTGAAACAGTGTGACCCTCTTATCATATGGTGTTCACGATTGTGACAAATAACAGCTTTGTTTGAAAAATATCAGTAGAAGGTTTAAGACAATTCATTGAAAATATTTTGAAAGATTTGAGGAGCAAAATGTTTATCTCACAGAAATGTCAAATGTCAAAGCAGTCATGATTAAAATGTTTGAGGAAGTGAGTTCGTACTGTATTTGCTCAAAACATTTGTTTGGAAGTCAGCACTAATCAAAACATTTTTTCAGGCATGACATTTGAAATAAAAACAGAAGCAACTTTTTTTCGGCTTACATGTCAACCACCCATTACCTATTATTTGGGAAGTGAGGAAATTTAATAAAACTGTCTACTCTATATAAAACATTTTAATAAAGCAATACATATGTAATGTAACATTCAGTAAGCAAAAGCCTGCCTTGCCTCTTTGCCTTCATCATTATTGAACATATTGAAAATTTTACTTAAATGATCAAACAATTTCATCATAGAGAAAATGCATTTGTACTACAGATCAGTGGACACTTTTAATTCTCATGATGGCACGTGAAGATGGCTCCCTGGCCATATATCCCTGCTGCAGCATCCATTCTGGGACTGTTTGGCACCCTACACTGTTATAAGGTTTAAAAGTATATCTGAAATAATCTAAAGCATAACTGCACAATGAGCTGCATCGATCAATAATGTCAACAATGCACTGCTTTTTCAGGTTCATCATCTAAAAAAGAGAGAAATACATTAGAATAAACTTGGATCGGAAGCATTCCGTCAGATCATTACCTACATTATCTCTCATTTAAAAAGTGATTAAAAAACTCTTTTTCCACATTTTTATGCCACAGCCTTCATCATTCGTGAAGCAGAAGGTTGATCTGTCAGGATCTCCTTCAGGATCCCACCACTGCCACCATTTGTAAAGACTCACATTTTTTGCAGATGAATCAGAAGTAGAAGTAACATATAAGTTCTATTTCAGACGTTCGGTATGATCTAATGTTGAGTGAATCGACTAGTGGAACCCCTCGAAGGTCCTTCCATTCGGGCCAACACTAAACTTGAAAAAGGTTCGCTGCTAAGGCAATAGTCACCTGTATGGGAGCTCCTTCTGCCCCTAGCCCAGGGATAACCCTATTATCAATGGGGAGGTCGCAAAACACTAGAGAGAGTAGCTTCTCTCGACCCGTAGACAGGGGTGCGTGGAGATTGCGTCAAAACCTTAGAAAGGACTACCGGGAGCAGTCATCGTCCTACAAAAGTGCAGGTACGGCAGTGCATCGTTCCCCGCCAGAGATAAAAAGGGGGTCAAAACAGCCACCAATCTTGGAGTCGTAGGACGTTCATCAAGAAGGGGATCTTGCCTTTGGACCCTGGCTTCAAGGTCAAAACTCTCCAGACAGAGCTGACTGCTCTACGTAGTCAGAGGCCGAAGGGGGAGGAAGAACCTGGAGGATGGGTCGCTTTCCCTTCCTGCCACCACCCAGCACTGCAGAGGAGGTGGAGTCAACATTTGAATTGTAATAGCTGATGAAGGTATTGGGTGTTGACCAACGCTACAAACGATGGCGAGCAAGATACCCTTAGCCAACACCCATAAAGCAATGCCTTGAGTGGAGTCCACCCTCAAATTAAGGGGCAGGGTGTTCCACAAGCCTCTACAATCCACCCCACCGCTGTCACCTGTAACATATGAAGAGGTGTTGTGAGTTGGCATAGGGCTCTGATAGGTCTCAAGATAAACATTTTGATTATTTTTTTTTTATATTTTGTTTTGGCTCAATGGTTCAATAAGCTCTAATGCCATTAGATAAATCAGCTTTTGCTTTCTCAGTTTGTAACCCAGCACATTGTGAATTCTAGCAAATATTGTTTTGACTGATTTGTTTGTGATTTATTTAGGACCATTAATTTTTGAAAGACCAACACGCAAGTTTGTATCTCCAGCGCACCTGTTCCCTTTCAGACTGATCCCTTCATGCAAACACTTGAGCGCTTCTTAAGTACTCCTACAACAATGCAATGTGTTTTTCCAGAGTGATGTGTCAATGTATCACAGACGCTCTGCATCACATAGCCACCCTGACAGCAAAACATCTGCACCTCTGAGAGCTGACAACAGTTCAGCGAAACGGAGGAAAGCCAGAACCACTCTCAGGCTAAACCTGCTCCTGTTAGGTCCGAGCTTGGCTGGAAAAATGAGAAAGTTGGGCTCTCATGTTTATTTCAAATAATTCAACACCTCATTGCAAGTGTGCCATTGCACAGTGGGCTCGGTGAGTTGAGCATTTTCGGTATTGCGTCACTGTCATATTCGGTCATCTCCTTCAATATAAGGAAGAAGACTAATAAATACAATTAAAGTCTTCTCTCTTTCCCCAATTGAGGTTTAATTGATTTGAGGGACAATAATTATTTTCCCACATCGATTTAGTTAGGATTTTGTTAGGGGGAGGGTTTTTACGATACACTCGATATTATTTCCTCAATACAATGTGTACGATATTTACAACACTATTTTTGTGTTACAAAGCAAAGAAGAACAGAGTCTAGTTTGATTCATACACTAGGGGGCATTGTTATTGTTTGCATTAAGTCATCTCTTTTACTTAAAAGTGATGGAGAGAGCTAATTTTATAATCTATCCCATTTAAAATGGGATAGTATATATTACATAAAAATTTATTTAAATATGACATAAAACAAGAAGACAAGGTAAAGAAGTTTCAGAAGTGACTAGAATTATTACCACTCCAAGAAATAAATACACTTCAGCTCCTAGACGATGGGTATTGTGACAGTTTTGTATTGCAATCTATTGTGCCACGATGTATCGTGACACCCTACTAAACTGAGTAAAAGGGTGAAGCACCTTATACGGAATTTGTATTGACCTCAGCTCTTCTTATTTCTTATCTAACACATTTTTACTGCGGTTCTAAAAGCATGTGATACCTTTTCTGATTGGAAAGAAAAGTGTACTATTCTCGCTGATTGGTCAGAAAGAATAGTCGCTGTATGCATCTTAATCAAAAATGTGGTACAACTGCAAAGCCACATAAACAGAACTTTTCATCTAAACCGACACATATACAACACTACAAATACAGTGGTACCCCGAGATACGAAATTAATCTGTTTTAGGGCGGTGTTCGTATGTCAAACAATTCGTATGTCAAAGCAAGTTTTACATGTAAAACGGCTAATCTGTGCAACGGCTCTCAGAAACAACAGTAGATGTAGATGAAAAAAATGGAAAACCAGAGAAAAATCAAGTAACGTTTATTCAATCCTTAAATCTACACATTGTTAATTTAATAAATGATAATAAAACAGAATAAAACACAAGCAAAATACATATTATGTACACAAATGTTAAACCTTACCTTGAGAGTGAGGCAATGTGTCGGAGGAGTTGGAACGGATAAAATCCAGTGGGAAAGCAGCAAACAAGAGTTAAACTGAGACAAAAATGTAACTGCTGTAAATCTTCAGTTGCCGTGTTTGGAGGAAACTAGTCACAGCTCATTACCTCGACAATACCATCCCTAGAGTGAAGCATGATGGTGGTAGAATCATGCTGTGGGCATAATGTTCAGTGGCTGGGAAATTGGGAGACTAGCCAGGATTTCAGAAAAGATGCAAGTATAGAGATTTCCTTGATAAATACCTGTTTCAGAGCACTGCTGACCTCAGACTGAGGAGACTGCTCACATTGCAGCAGGATAATGTCCCCAAGAGAATATCCAAGAAAATGCTTCATGACAGCTCTGGTAATGTTCTTAAGTGGCTGGTTGAGCTCGAGAGGATTTGCAAAAATGAGTATATCATAAAAAAAAAAAAATAAAATAAAAATCGAACAATATTTTTATCCTTGCATACTATTCAGTTGACTTCAAAACGTTTCCCATGGTCTTTATGGAATGTTGTTTGTAGAGATATGAGAAAAAGTTTAATCTAACTGTAATGATGGAGCAGGTTCCTTCTCCCTCACCTAAAGTTATACATGTTTATTTTGGTCATATTTATTGTTGTTTATTGGAATTATTATTTATTTTATTTGTTATGCTGGGGGAGCCAGATCCTGTGGCAGTGACATCATGAGGTGCGCCCATCGGCTAGGCAATCTGAGCCCGATGAATCCAGGGGGGTATTCCAGAAAGCTTGGTTAACTTACCATATGATAAATCATAACCTCTGGGTTGATTTACCCTAAACAGGCATACCATGAGTATGTCGGTTCCAAAACACCTGAGAAGAGTAAGTTTAATCAACCTCCAACTGGTTACCCAGAGTTAATGCGCGCCGAAAGTTGAGGTTATCCACGAACTTATCCTTAAACATACCCAGGTATGTCACATAACCTGCTTTCTGGAATACCCCCCAGGTGTTTTGTATAGAAATGTGTTGTTTGTTGGGACAAAACACAGAGGACACAAAGGGACACACACAGGTCTGAAAAATAATGTTTTTCTGTGTAGGTGTTAGTTTTATTTTTCACATTTTGTAAACTGTTTTGGGTGCTCTTTTGTTTTTTGTTTTTTTTTTATTTTTGTACCGATGAGCCATCGCTTGAGTTTATTATTGGGACTTTACTTTGGGTTTGAGACCCACGTCTTTACAAATGGTGGCAGTGGTGGGATCCCGAAGGACATCCTGACAGATCAACCTTCTGCTTTATGAAGGACGAAGGCTGTGTCATAAATATGTGGAAAAAGTGCAGTTTTTTAATCACTTTGTAAATGAGAGATAATGTAGGTAATGATCCAAGTTTATTTCTAATGTATTTCTCTCTGAGCAACAGTAGGAAAATGCCAAGCAGGTAATACAGTATGTTACCAGACTTGTGCTGACAGGATTGCTTACATTTGCCAGGATCATCTGGTGACTTGATGAAAGCTCATCTTTCTTGGTAAATTCCTGGATTTATTTTGAATTAATGTTAAAGCAGTCCTAAACACAACAAAGAAAGTCGAAATGAATACAGGTGCATGACTGGCGCTCACAGACGTGTATTTTGCTGCTTTAACAGTCAACATTACAACTTGTGTGTTTGTGTTTCCTACCACATTCTGCGTGCTTGTTTGGCATGTTGAGGTGAAGCGCACTAGGAGATGTAAATATAGAAGTTGGGCCTTCATGCTCTAATGCCAAACAAGTTCTCAACAGCAGCAGACAGATCTGAGAGCCAAAGGGGGATTGGGTGTCACAGCACTGCGAGACTGCAGAATCTGATTAATTATTAGTGAGTGGTGATCCTGCCATCACAATGGATCTGTCTGAACCCTACACGTAGCCAGGCCTGAGATGAAATGTTGGAACCAGGCACAAACAAGCAAAAGTATTCTGTCTCGCCATTTTTGTCTCATTTTTTAGTTCTTTGTGTCTCTTCTGGTAGTTATTGAGTCATGTACAGGTGTGTTTTAATTTAATTGTGCACGCGGGGTACACCAAGTGTGTCACCTGGTTCTTGACAGAGGGAGTTTATTTACTGCTCAAAAACAAACCAGAGTGATCTCTCTCTGGTTTCAGAGGTCAATCAAACTGTCAGCTTGAGTTGTGCCCTGGCCCTCTCCCGTATCCCTGTATTTGGAAACTGTAAATTTGCCTGAGAAGCCATCCGTCGTCTTTGATGCACTTCTTTCGTCAGTTTGACAAGTAGCTTGTCATATCCATTTCGAGATGTGCCCTGATTCCTCTTATGAAAAGTCAATGTGACGTTACGTGACAAATCAGATGTGTCAGTGACATCTTATTTTGGGACTCTTCTAATGAGTTTTATGGAAAGAGGCTCAATGGGGGATTGTGGTTAAAGTTTAAAGAGCTTTGAAAGTCATTGAGCACTGGACTGCTCAAATCCAATTGTGCTGCCAGCATGTGTTTAGCAATGGCAGTTCCAGGCTGAGACAGAGGGGGCAGATCACTCAATATTCAAATGTTTATTACAGTTCCAGCCGGTCAGCGGGAAAAACAGAAAAAGTCAGAAGAAACTACATATAAGACAATAATTAAAAAATCCAAAGAACCAGTCTGAACCACAATGAGTAAATATTACAAGAAAAGGCATTTGAAAAAAAGATACAAAGTGAGTAAATAATGTACTTGACCCCTTCACAAATGACAGCTAAGTACTTGTTGGTTTTTATGGTTTGGAGGCCGATATATGGAGCCTTCAGCTTCAGCCACAGATTTCTTTGGGATCAAAGTCGTGTCTGGCTAGAGACACTCACCACTCCTTTGCACATTGGTCTTGTGTTTCATCTCTCTCTCACTCTTTTCAGTTCTTCACGGAGTAGCATGTTACCAGTTGTTTTCTTGGTGACTCTTGACCAAGCTGCTTTGATTTTTCCAAATGTTCTCATTACCATTGTATCTTAACAAAGTGAGATCTTGCATGGAGCTCTACACCAAGGAAGATTGTTAATCGGTATTTTCATTTGTGTATAACCTCTCCAAACGGCGTCACCTTCTCATCAAGCAGCTTGTGACGGTTTGGATTAAATGGTTTGACGTTTCCTTCTGCAGAATGGGTCTAGCACATTAAGACCACCATAAACCCAAAAAGGGAATAAATAAGTGGGTTGGAAAAATGAATGGATGAATTTTGTATGGACCTTAATGCAAGGACATCACAAAGAAATGAGTGATCGAAACCCTGATGCGAG